>JAQJVL010000352.1:442500-485000 GCA_035578905.1 Stictocephala bisonia
ATAAACCTTTATCAATATTGACAAAATTGAACTAAAATTGTTTACAACATGCAGTTAATTCAACTGTTTCACACTTTAGGAAGCTGCATTTATTTTATTTTAAGAGAGACCAATCTCCAAACCCTACTAAAAAGGACACACACACACACACACACACACACACACACACACATATATATATATATCGTATGGTTTTTATACCAGCTGCCATATTTTTTTTTTAATTTAAGCTATGAAGCTGAGTTTTATAGTTGGAAAAAAGTCCAAAAGTCATTATATTATAATAAAAATTAAAAATAAATCAATAAATAACAAATTATATCCTGTCATAAAGCTAAATCCAATCCATCAAGCCATTTAAGGCTTACCTCACTAGTTATATTTATGCTAGCTAATCCCTCCGTAAAACAGCGCAAGGGGCACTCTGAAACTATGTGATTCATTGTTTGGATAGACTACCCGCAATAACATGACTGATCTACTGTCAATCCTCGTTTGTATTTCCAGTAGTTACATCTGCCCACTCCAGTTCGGAACCGATTCAATAATGTCCACTCCCTACTAGGGAGGTTCATCCAACCTACAGGTATTGATGGATCGTTAATAAGAACTAATTTCGTCCATCAAAACTGCTCCACGCTACGGCCCAAGCTAGTATTGGGTGATACATTTGATCTGCTCAACTGGAAAGCAGTACGTAGAGGTGGGTTTCGAGATTTTTATTGGCCGTTCTGACGTAGGAGATCCTGGGTAATGCAAAATCCTGGGTGCAGGGCATTCAAAATCTTATTGAATTCTTTACGAAGTGCCTCCTGACTTCTTATTTCTGGAAGAGCTATATTGCACAGTACTGGGAGCCAAGGAAATGGAGATGCCATGTGAGTATCACTAATAGCTCTCATATCTCTATTAAGTTGGACATTATGCCTCGCCTACGGCCTCACCATATGGCACTCTGCTACACAACCATATATGGATCTCGCCATGTCGTCTGGTGAGGTAGATCGTACTCGGCAGGATTCTTACGCAGTATGACTATGAATTTGGTTTTCGGGATAGTGAAGCCCATAAACTTAGTCTTTTCTATTATCTGATAAAATATAATAGCAATTAAGAGAAGAATACCTTTAATTTAATACCCCACTTGGGTGTATTAGATTACAATTACCCAATTTTGGGTTTTGAAGCATATTTGGGAGGGGGGAAGCCTTTAAACGTCTCTTCCAAAATATAATGCGATTTGGCAGATAAATGCATATAGTTTGATAACCCACTTGGGTGTTTTATTTTGGTATTGACCCATTTTTTTTGTTTTTTTATTGGAGGGAGGGTAGAGGAATGATTCCTATAAGATTAAAAAATTGTAGTTTTAACTTTTGAAAAAAAAGGTTCTTATCAATTCCCTGAAACATTACTACCTAGTTTTAGGTCTAGTAAAATTAATTATTTGGTCACGTCATAATCCTTATGACATGTACTTTCATACGACAAATTACTTTCATATGTGTAAGTAAATTTAGTGGTTTTAAATCAATTTGAAATAACATTGAATTGATCGATTTAAATCAATATACAATCACTGCATTTACTTACTCACATGAAAGTAATTTGTCTTAATTATACATGTCGTAAGGATTACAACAAGACCAAGTAATTTATTTTACGATCTCTAAAAGCTAAGAAGACAATATTTCAGGGAATTCATAAGAACTTTTTTTCCGAAAATTTAAAACTCTACAATATATAAATCGTATAGAAAACATTCCTACTAACCAGGTATTAAAATATAAATTGTGTAAACTTAATGCACATTAAAAACTATTTAAAATGTCAGTACTTTTTTTGTTATAATAACGATAAACATCATTAAAACATGTAATGAAATTTAAAAAATGATTATTTCATAACCTACAATCAAAATGTGAAAACAATGGTGTGGTTAGATTTTCCGAAGGTCTCTTAGTTCCTTAGGAAACCTTCAAACTCAGGTGGACATAGTTTCTGCGCCGACGGAAGTTGTATTTTTAATGTTTTTATGTGTGCTTATATTTTGCCCCACGTTCCTCTTCTCAACTTATTCCACGGAGACAAATTCGTGGGCACACCGATACGCCTCCATCAATATCTGTCTTGAATGTATTAACAAGATCCATAAATTAATTATTAATGGATAGTAAACATCAAATTATATGGTCACTGGTGTTATCCGACAGATTATCCTATTCTTGAGTGCGGTATCCGATGTCAGTCATTCCATACTCGGTTATCTTGGTTGTCTTGTCAAATGTATTAAGATGGGAACATCCAGGATAGCGGGGATCGTAGTGAGTTTTATAAGATATTTTACCCGTGCGAAGATGATTTTGATCGGAAATTGCCATTTTAAACTTCTTAATAATCTTTCTTTGTACAATATTGTATATTCCAAACTCGTCCTCCGTCTAACGTTTTTATTTCACAGTTCAATATCGTGCAGCGTTTGTCAAGTCATCTATAAGTTTGCCATTTCTCCGCTAGGTAGCATGACTAAAGGCTATACACAGTGCAGCTAGAAATCCATAGCAGCAAGATTACTTTGTTCTATCCTTCCTATCGTCGCTATGTTCAATTAGATTAAATAGTAGAGGATTCTTAACAATATCGAATAATATTATAATATTTTGAAAATATTAAAATAGTTACTAGATATTTATAAAAGATGAACAGAAATGACATTAATATGACGTTCAGCTACTGCTATTTGTAGGTAAAAATGTGTTATCATATGTTTATACAGTATATAAACATACTAGTTTTGCTGTCACCTATCCTATCGTTCCTATGTTCAATAAGACTAAATAATAAAGGATTCTTAATAATATCGAACTATATTACAATATTTTGAAAATATTAAAATAGTTTACCAGATATTTATAAAAGATTTGTGTTTCTTAAACCATTATTTATTTGTTTGTTTTAATTAACGATACGCTTCAAATCCATTTGCCACAAATGTCAAATATTCATTAGCTATTGCTAATTTTAAGTTGACTTTTTGTTTTGTTTGGTTGCCTTTCCAAACAAAACAAAATATCAAATGGGGGAATTCTATTATATATTAGAGGATGAAAAGCTATCATACATATAAAGGAGTTGCAACCATGTCGAACAACAACTTACAATACTCAGCCTAAAAAGCAAGAATATATGTTTCGGTGAAACTGTTGATCTCTTCTAAATTAAGATGAATGTGTATTCATCTGTGTATTATCTTCAACAACAATAACAATAAACTAGTAATGATGAGATTGTAAAGTAAGAAGACAGTTTGAAAGCGGAATGCTTTGTGATCGATAGAACCTAACTATAACAAGCTTCAAGACAACAACGTCTTGAATGTGTACTGCATGCGATTGCATGGACAATTGTGGCTGTTGCATGAGTGATCTAACGAACTGAGTTCAACATCAGTTGCAGTTGCTAAATTCTTTCTTGACTATTAAATCTATAAACCTCGTCTGTATTCCTTCTAATATCTGTAAGAATTCTAATCAGTGTTAAGAAGTGACTGTTGAAAAAGAAGCCGATTAGGAATGTCTATACTCTCGTCATTTCTTCTCACACCTTATCTATACGACTAAGGCCGGTTACACACATATGCATCTCGCACGGTGCGACTAGCATTTTTCTTGCTACTAGCATGCAGCTCGAAGACCAACCTGTGTTAATCAATTGGAGCTTACACACATATGCGACTGGCACGGTGCTACTGGCACGGTGCTAGTCGCATGCAGCGTGCAGCGCCACTCGGAACCGATCGGTCGGTGTTTTGGCGCTGCATGCAGCGTGCATCTTGAGTTGGCGCATGCGCAGAACACATTTCCAAGCCCTGACGCTCTTGTTCCCACGGTGTACTAAGTTGACAAGTGCGGAAAGTCACTTTTTGAATAGCTTGAGTTTTGTTAGTAATAATTTGTAATAATTAAGTAGTGTATACCCCAGTTTATATTAGTTGTAATAGTTGTAATAGTTAAATTAGTTGTAGATTCTAGTTGTAATAATTAAAAATGCCGTTTCCGGATGACGAAAAAACAAATATTGAATTTGTGTTAGCTTTGGAGGAGACTCCAATACTATATAACCTCTCTCACCTTGCCACTAGCACGTGCCACGACCATGCAGCCTGCATGCTGGTTACACACATATGCATCTCGCACAGTGCTACTGGCATCAAAAATGCTAGTCGCACCGTGCGAGATGCATATGTGTGTAACCCGCCTAAATAATAGGATACTCACTCATTTTCTAATGGGACTCCAATTTAATGTATCTACAAGACGTTTACCTGTCACGATTAGTCTGAGTCAAAATACATTGATTTGATTTATTTAAACTTAATTGTTTATTTTTCAGTCGATATAACAACGATAATGTAAAAAAATTATTCATTATTATTCATTCATAAAACGCCTATCGTATTGATATGGGCGATGATTGTGAATTAATAACTGTTAACCTAACCACACCAAAATAGTCCGATGAAGCCCCCTCCTCACTTCTCGCCCAGCAATGTTGTTAAACATAAGTTTGTTGAAAATATTGATGATTTGTCTAAACATCTGTTACAGTAAACAAACACTATAATTTGTTATTATAAACCAAGGTACCTATAAAAGAAGACGGTAGGTATCACCATTGATTATATAAACCTACAATAGATAAACCATCTAATAGGAATATTTGTGGCAGTAATTTTGTTAGTTTGTGTGGCCCGCAACCACAGCTGGTTTAAACTGCATTATATTTACATTTGACTACACTAGCACTCCACAATGGACCACAAAAACAGCTGATATTTTGAGACTCAAAATTTAACATTGGATGAGAAATCTATTTGTGTATAAAATCAATGGTATCACGCACATCTTCAATGACGTCACATTGGCGAAATTGCAAAAATAAACACAACAATACTGTTCTAATTCCCATAGTTGTAATTCCAGCTGATAAGTAGTAAATAACTTGCTTAACTATTCAGCAGAATGCTTCTATGTAATTGTTGAAATAGTTAACAGTATTTAAGAGGGCTCTAAAGGGAAAGAAAATATAGAAGTCATGCGACACTAGCGATAGAAGTTGGAACTACGTCCAGTTATTTTAGATGGAGGATGTTTAATCCGCCGGATGGAGTGCAATATAGTCCCGAGAATCGTTTCCTGTATAGTATTTTCGTAGTATTTTCAACCGAAAACCCCAATTACCCCTTCCTCCCGCCTACCGTCTCCTCAGGTGGCTACGCCCGATCTTCTCTGTCTGAATGTAAGTTGATCCGAAAGGGCCATTCTTTTCAACAATTGTCAATCTTCCAGTCAGTACCGGTTTTGCTGCTGTATTTAATTTCTTAACATTTTTTTATGTCATTTTGTTTTTATAAAAGATAGTAATATTTGTTTAGAAAAGTAGACTTTTTACAGCGAAATCAAGTTATTCACTGATCAAATTGGGGGGTCTACTAAAATATTGAATTTCTACTTGAAACGTTTACCAAAATCATAATTCTTGTTAAAATCTTGTTATTCTCAAAACGGTTTAAATTTATTTAATAACCCGTATTTAATAAAACAGTATTTAATAAAATAAACAAACCAGCTGATTTCGCCCATATAACGTCACAGTCTACTGTGCAGTCTCGTCGTGATACCTAAATAGTTACCGTGTTTGTGTTATAACGCACGTGTTTTGGTTATTTATGTTTAGTGATATAATTACGGATAAAAACAGCTATTTAACTTGATAAACATGATCTAATAGTACTTTCTACAGAATATAAAATAGTGATGTTATTATAATGCTATAAACAATTCCAGGAATAACACATACCATAATTAATGTTATCACTACGTTCTAGTGGTCTTTAAATATTATCATACGGTTGTTTTGTAAACAAAATGCCAATTAAATTGACAGTATTGAACATACGCATACTTTTCATAGATGAATAGCTGTACCCGCCCGCTTCGCCGGTCATAATATTGAGTTTGATTTGGAACCTAATAGGTAAAAGAATTCAAGCATTTTTGCTTCTTCTACCAATATTAGATTTTTTAGGAGGCATGTCATAAAAAGTAAACTGCAAAACAAATAATTATTTATTTTTTATTTTCACGTTTCACCACATGTTTTTATTACCGAGGAAAAAAGGTTAACACAAAATACAAATCACACGATCAAGTAAAAGTAGTGTGTGCTACACTCTCAAGGTGGAATGTAGAACTACAATAAATCAAAACATATACAGTGCTGTTGTTGTGAGAACTTCAATCTGCTTATGGCATGTGAAACTACATTAAACCACACAGTCATATGTTTTTTGTAAACAATTCAGATTCTCCATTTGAATAACATGGGATCCTTAGGAGCCCGTGGGGCGGGACCCTGTTGACGGATCTGCATCAAACTTTACAGAAACCATCTCGGGAGTATACAGGACAACATCCTAAAGTTTCATGGTGATCGGTTGGATGGTTTGGCAGCGCATAAACTTCAAATATACAAACATCCTCTTTTATAAATATAGATACATGTGGTTGGTTGGTTCTCAAAAACTAGTGTAAACCGCATCAAATTAATCCGATGACATTTTAGGCAATATTGCCATATCGTTTCTGAGAACCAATCAACCACATGTTTCGTCTATGACAAGTATGCGTATGTTCAATACTATCAATTTAATTTGCGTATCTGAAATGAAATTAAGTCAGTTTATTGAAATCTCTACCACTGAAACTTGCATTATCTCTAACTCAGGTACAAAGTAATGAAGTCTAAAACCGCTCGGCCACAGACTCTCCCATGAAGTAGATACTCATTATCGTTTTTTACCTCCTTTTGTAAAATGTAAATTTACATCATACTTTGGTGTATGACTCAACATTTTACTTAAAAAATATTAGATTTATTTTAAATTAAAATGAAAACTTAGTACAATTACTATGATTATATATATATATACGTATGCATAAAAAATTCTAATTTTAGTTTTACATGTTTTCTTTATGTGTTTTACTCATTTTATGAGTAACAAACAACTACTAACTCATCCACTACATTTTATTTTAATTTAATTTAACCACACTGATAACATTTAATTACAAAGGAATTCCTGTTACACTGGACAAGAAAACTGATAATATTTACTTATTGTAAATAAATGCTGCCAACTGAGTAACGGAAAATTACAAATATTCGACTTTGTTTCTTCTGCTTACCAGAGAAAAAAGTAGTTTGCAAAGGATAATACATATAACCAAACTATCATTTATTATAATTCACCAATGAAATGTTGTATGAACCTTTCATAACTAGCTTAGAAAAAAAAATCATAAATTTAACAATGCACAAAACCCCCTGAGTATCACATATGATACTCATGGCCTCTGCGAGTAACCTGGTGAGTATCAGATATGATACTCATGGCAGTCATGCCTAGGAACAAAACATAGGCATAGCAGTCAACATGTTAATAACCTAGAGACGTTTGGCGTTTGCCCTTATTTGGTTAAATTCCAAACGTTTTATACTATGGACTGTATATTTCATCAATCAGTGTCCTCTCAAAGTTTTGTAAACACCCAGGTTTAATACTTATCTAAGTTCCTCAGTTTATTTGCATTAAAGTTAACTTTCGTTCAGTCCCTAATATATTTCTCAGATATTCTTTGTCATCCAGTTAAATTATAGAGCGTCTTTCTTCATCTATACCTATAAAAGGCAAAGCCCTCACTGACTAACTCACTCACTTATCACTAATTAATCCCTATTAAACTACACACCAACACAAATCTGTAAGTCTACTTATTACATCTACAACCAAGAATAACTAGATTTACAAACCTTTCAAGACAAACTAAATCCAAGAAATAATGAAGTTGCAAATGTGTACAAATTAAACTCAGCAACTATCACTTCTTATAGCAAAAGAAAATTAATTTAATGCAAAAAATAATTTCAAGATAAGGAAAATAAATACTTTAAACATATTAATAAACACCACTGTAAAAGGTAAATGTAACTGCTACTGAGAATCAATATAACATATGGATGTAAATAGTAGGTCAACTGCTACGAGCAATGATGACAGTGCACAGTAAGCACATTCCATAACTCTTTTCAACAGCTCAACTGTCACAGGCCTTGATCTATCAATATTTTGGCCTACTGTGCCTTCAATCTACAAATGCATTAATAATACACAAGTGTACTGCATATGTAATATACCAATACTACTGAAGGCACTGGATTTTACCTATCTCAACCAGAATAGATTTCTATTACCATTAATTAATAAATGTAACTAATCATAATTAATGACCACCTCTCCTAATTAATGACTTAAGCAGCCTGCCAAAGCTTGAATAAAAAACAGTATTTTATCACTATAAAACAGCGAATAAGTTTGCATTATTTTAATTTAACTACAATAATAGAGACATTGTTATATACCAGCATTAATATATAGCTCAATTATACAATTTTATAATTGACTACTATACAATAGAAGACGGAATCAGGCAGCCAAAGCTAGACCAAAAAACTGTACCTATATTCTAACAAGGTTTGACTAGTATTTTGACAACCTGTTGTAATTAATTGACTGTCAACCAGCCAAAGACATTAAAACTGATATTACACAACTTGACATCTATTAACATTAAACCACGAGGAGCCTGTCAACCCTCGTCATTAAAAACAGTTCCATTTATAAACAAATGGCCAACCAAGACAAATCAACTTTTATGGTTGGAGAGTATGTTTTTTTGAAACTTAAGGGGTTTCCACAATGGCCTGCTGTCATAACTGAAATAATTGTGATAAAAAATCAAACAAAATACAAAGTGTCTTTTTTTGGAGATCATCAAACTGGAATAATAAAAAAATCTGACTTGTACTCCTACATAGAACACAAACATACTTTTGGTCTGATAAGAATGGACAATTTTAAAAACAAGGGAATCAAACAAGCTTTGAGATAAGCAGATATAGCTTACAATAATTGGAAAAATGGAGGTAAAAAAAATGGTCCAAAGGATATGTGAGTCTTGCTGCCGAAGCTGGAAATGTTATTCTTGCTGAAAACAACTTACTCAAACAAGATCTAGACAGGATGACACTAAAAAACTCCCAATTGGCTAAAAAACTCATTGACTCCACTAGGCTGGATGAAATGAAATACCAAATACAAATTGAAGAACTAGAAAAGGAGAAAGAAACTTTAATACACCGAAATACTACACTTACCGAAACTATATGTCAATTGGAAAGTCAATTTCATAAAGAAAAGGAAAGGTCACAACTTGAATTGACTTTAGAAGAACAGGATCAAGAAAAAGAAAAAGTCATCTGGAAATGTGAGAAAGAAGTATCACAACTTAGGAAACACTTAGCAAATTTAAGCACAGCAAACATAAAGAATAATGACAGGGAAATCATAGAAAATAAAGTAAAATATAATGCAGAAACACAAACTAATAGCACCACCTTTGAAACCACCTACAACCCATGCTCTCTCCTGACACAGTTTGTGCAGATGAAAATCCGACAAGACGAAATGTAAAAACAAGTGACAATGATACAAGAAAAACTGAAAAACAAGGAACATCTGAATCCTACAAGCTTAAATGACCTTAGAAATAAGAATTAAAATGACCCAAGAACAGAAGAAACACAGCTCTCAGGAAATATGGTTAAAGGATCTTATATAAAAATCCAAAATAAAGAATTATCTGGACATAGAAGAAAGCCTAAAGTTACATCACCTAAAATAGCAACTTCTGATCGTTCCAGCACAAAGACGAATATAACCAGCAAGAAAAAGGAAAACCTCTTCAGTGTTTCCCTACAAATAGAAGCAAGCAGCACAGATTCTGAGCTTGTTTGTGAGTCGGCACTGTATGAAATTAAGGAGAAAAGGGGACCCTTTCTAGTTTTGGAAGTCTACCGACCACCTAGTGCTAACCTTGATGCTGCATTACAACATCTTACAGCCATACTAAATGATGGGCTAAGCACAGTTATAGTTGGAGATATTAATATAGATAACCTTCAAGAGAGCACAAATTCTAAAAAAATCAGAGATTTACTAGCTTGCTACAACGTTACAAGATTTGAACTCCCAGCAAGAAGAATAACGTCATCTTCATCAACGTCCATAGACTGGGTATGTTCAAATCTGGACCGAAACAAACTTAAAATACATGTGGAACATACAGGCTTTTCAGACCACACAGCACAGAAAATAATCATAAATGTAAAAAATATCTCCAATCCTAAACCTAAAGTAAGAAGAATTTTTAATCAACATACAATGCAAAATCTCAAACTACTCCTCAGAAATGAAGACTGGGCTTAACTTCAATCAACAAATGATGCAGATACAACATATAATACATTTCACAATGTCTTCCAGTACTACCTCAATTGCCTGCCCTTACACAACCTCAAACAAGAAATTCAATTGATCTAAACATCTCTGGGATGAAGAAAGTGAGGTGCTCAAGAGAAGATTAATAGAAGCAAATAAACAGTATCTGTGCACTGAACGCGGGGAAGACAGAGCAGAGGCAGCAAGAATAAAAAAGAATATAACCTAAAATTAAAAAAACTACGTAGGGATCAAAATGCAGCTTTTATTGATCAATCACAAAACAAATCAAAAGCGTTATGGCAGGTCATAAACAAAGAAAGAAAGGAGAAAAGTGAAAAGTGAAAAGTGAAAAGTGAAAAGTGAAAAGTGAAAAGTGAAAAGTGAAAAGTGAAAAGTGAAAAGTGAAAAGTGAAAAGTGAAAAGTGAAAAGTGAAAAGTGAAAAGTGAAAAGTGAAAAGTGAAAAGTGAAAAGTGAAAAGTGAAAAGTGAAAAGTTAAAAGTGAAAAGTGAAAAGTGAAAAGTGAAAAGTGAAAAGTGAAAAGTGAAAAGTGAAAAGTGAAAAGTGAAAAGTGAAAAGTGAAAAGTGAAAAGTGAAAAGTGAAAAGTGAAAAGTGAAAAGTGAAAAGTGAAAAGTGAAAAGTGAAAAGTGAAAAGTGAAAAGTGAAAAGTGAAAAGGAAAAGGAAATAGTTATTGAAATAAATGGAAAAACTGTAAAAGAACCAAATTATGTAGCAAACAACTTAAACAATTTCTTTGCAAATACTGCAGAAAGAGCATTGAGTGAAAGGCAGCAGGATCAAACTATCCCTACTCTTAATTTTTTACAGCCAGAAATAATAGAACAATTTTATTTACAACCCACTACATTTGCAGAAGTTCTTACAACTATAGATAACCTTCAACCAAAAACATCATCAGGCATTGATGATGTCTCTGCAAAGTTAGCAAAGGAATGTAAGGAAGAAATGACAAGACCATTAATGAATATAATAAATAAATCATTTGAACAAGGTATCTTCCCATCAAAATTAAAAATTGCAAAAATATACCCAAAGTATAAAAATGGACCCACTACAGAAGCAGGAAGCTACCGCCCAATTTCTCTTCTTCCCATATTTTCAAAGATAATAGAAAAAATTACCCTAAATAGATTATTGCAACATCTGGAGCGAAACAATCTGCTGTCAAAACACCAACATGGCTTTCTGAGGGGCAGATCGACTACTACAGCTATCATAGAACTCATTGAAGGTGTTATTGACAAACTGGAAGAAAGGAGCATAGTGACTAGCCTCTACTTAGACTTCAGCAAGGCCTTTGATTGCTTGAGTCTCATGATCGTCTTCTTAAAAAACTAAATGCTCTAGGAGTCACAGGAATTGCACTGGCCTGGTTCAACAGCTACCTAAAGAACAGACAACAGTTGGTGGAGGTCACATGCGTCTTTAACAACACTCTAAAGAATGCTCAATCAACCCTAACTCCTGTGCAGAGAGGTGTACCGCAGGGATCAGTGTTGGGCCCTGCTCTTTTTCTACTTTTAACAAATGACCTAGCAGACCAACTTAAAGATATCTGTCAAACAGTTATGTTTGCTGATGACACCGTCATAACAGTAGCAGAAAAATCTAAAGAGCAACATGACATAAATACAAACATAGCTTTCAACATGACAAAGAAGTATTGCTACTCAAATGACCTTATATTAAATGAGAAAAAACTCAACAGATTGTCTACAGCATTAGGAAAAGGGAAATCCAGCCTGGAGTTCCAGAATTGAAGAAAGAAAAAATCTCTAAGTACCTTGGTGTTGTAGTGGATGAAAACCTATCATAGAAACCCCATACCGAACAGCTATGTAAAAAGCTTAGTACAGGAATATATGTCATCAGACGGACTAAACAAACCAGTGGGATGAAAACAGCCAAAATTGCATATTTTGCGCTCTTCGAATCACATTTGAGATATGGTCTGGCATTATGGGGTGGAACAGCAAACTCAAATATGGAAAGAATCCTCATACAACAAAAAAGAGCAGTTAGGTGCATTGCAGGGTTAAACTACCAAGATAGTTGCCGGGAATCCTTTAAGGAATTAAAAATACTAACAGTAATGGATAAGAAAATACTAACAGTGATAAGAGAAGTCATCCTTTACATTGTAGGAACTAACAAAGACAGACACAATGACCTGCACCAACACAATACTAGAAATGCAGCTGATTTTGCACTACCAACTCATCACCTCAGCCTTTATAAAAAAAAAACAAGCTACAAAGGAGCCTTATATTATAACCATCTACCAGGACACCTGAAGAATGAAACTGGACAGCAGCTTAACAAGAAATTAACAACATGGCTGGAAGACAGACCCTTTTACACAGAGAAAGAATGTCTGGAGAGCGTCTTTGACAACACTCATTGACATATTATACACTTTTATGTAACACTAACATAATTTTTGACATTTGTTCTGTTCTCAATAAATATGTACAATAAAGAATCTGAATCTAATTCTCCAACTTCCAATGTACGTAGAGAGCTGACTTTGTACACTGTTTCTTTAGGCATTAAAAAAGACAACTAAAGTATTTTCATCTTGATAAAGTACTCGTATGGAGTAGAAACGCCCCTAAAAGATTGCTCAGTAAGGATAACATTGGGTTGATTTTAGTAAATTAATAATAGCTGGTTTGTAAATAAACATGTCTATTTTAAATGTTTAATCTTTAAATTGTTTAACACTATGAGTTTAATCTCAGCTGTTAAACGAAAATAAATGAAATAAACATGCTTGAAATAGGCAAAAAAGGTGACAAATCAATTAGTGTGAGTGAAACACTGTAACTAAATTTAATATTGTGATTTTACGTTATGGAATTAATCTACTTTTTTTATTGAATAACCCTTACTTGCCGAGGGTTATCGAGCGCAGCAGGCGTCGGAGTTGGCGCGCGAAGCGTGCAGGGATGTCCCGTAGTCTAAAATTAAACATTAGAATATATTGCTCTATGAAAACATCTGACCACTCCAGCTGTAAATCATTCACTAGAAAATATGCGTGTTAAATTTAATATTTATTTATGACAGTTAATTAAATCAATATCAACTGACATGTTTTATTTATTTTTCTTTAACTGGTGCAGTACTAAGATTAAAACTTTCATTTCAAAAAAATATTAAATTAGTTTTACATGACGTTTATTTTCTATACAATAAATTATACATTTCTAAATTAGCTTCAATTAATTACAAAAATGGTATTATTGCCTTATGTATATCTTGTCATAATCTTCTTCCATCTTACCGTTATTCTTGAGGCAATAAACGTTACAAAGTTGAACCTTTGAGAAGCACTAAATACATATGATTTTGAGAGTCTCGTACTGTTTAGTAACACAAATAAGAACATAGCATTTACTATACAAATGGAAAGCATTTTGAAAATGATAAATATCTTCACGTAAGTATATTGTATATCATGTACCGCTACAAACTTCAAAGATTTACTATTTGAAAGTAGTTCCTTATGAGTGAACGAAGCAATGTCTAAGAGTAGAGTCCACTTCCTTAACACGAAAAACGCTAACAAAATGAGAACACACAAGCAGAATATAAATCTAATGGGAGATGTAAGTGTATAAAAGAAAATCAATACAAATTTGCCACCACGAATGGATCTAATAAACACAATTATAGACACACATTGCAAAATTGCCAATGAGAACCGTAGCAACACAAAGTACTGGGCAAACAAGTCGAACTCAAAATATTCGTCACAACCTGACTTTATAAGCTGATCAGTGTATTTTGGAACCACATAAAGATGAGCACAGAATAGCACAATTGACAAAATACCAATGACGATACTAAAAATATAAAATATACCGTCCATTCCACTGAAAAGATATTCCAATAGCCCATAATAGTTGATCAGGTATATGGTTTTCAAGATGTAAACTACTATTAAAGCAACGAAAAGACAACCCAACAAGTTAACATTAAAAATTCTGCTCACTGAAGATACTCGGACTTTCAGAAGAACAGTTCCTGAAACCAAGTACTCGACCAACAACGTGACCTGACTGAAGAGTATTTTGTTGCCATTGAATGTGGTAAATTCAACAAAGACTACTCGTGTTTTCTCATCTTGCCATCTGTATTCTTCCAATTCGGCTAAAGTTTCTTCAGCTTCCAATCGTGTCGTACCCAAAGTGACTGAGTAGCCTCCATCATGGAATAACCTTCCAGAAGAGCCGTACAATCTTGTTAAGGCAGGTCTAATAATTAAAGATGATTTGTCTTTGTACACCCAGTACGAATCTTTTTTCTCTGCATCTCTGTAAGTAGCAGGATTCCACCCCTTAGAATACAAATTATTATCTTCAGAGCTCTCTTTCCATTCAGGAATGCACAGGCCATTTGGCATACCTGTATAATTACAAGGAAGAGCCTTCATTCTAAATTGTCTGATTTTCGGGAGACCCATTATCTTGTTTGTTATATCCAAGGTTAAGTACTGATGATCCTCACAACTGCCTTGAAACAGTCGCTGCTTTTCATACCACTGCCCATCAATATTATATACAATATTAACAAAGGTGTTACTTAAATATTGTTCCAGTTGTGTAGTGTTTCTTATATTGGTAAAACGAATTGAGTGGAACAAAGGAAATTTAGTGCGTGCTACCTTATCACGAATATAGCTATTTGTATAGTAATGTGATGTCCAAAGTTGAAATATTATATTGCACGTTGTAAGAAAAAAAACTGTGGCAAGAAAAAACTCCCATAAAGTCCACCAGTTTGACACTAACTGTTTTTCTTGTAAAATTTTATGCCTAACCGTCAGAGGCAGAGGCATGTATATTTTTTGTTTTCTGTTAGTAAATATTTCCTTTATTTTATTTTCATTACTTAAATGATCCTGATATAAATCTTCAATCCTAATTTGATATGTATTTACATCTGCAATGAGCTGAAACGTTAGTGAGAAAACCAGAGCAAACAATAAAATTTTTGCAGGACCAGTAATGAACGTCTCTTCTCCCATTGAAAGTAAAACTGAAGTCAACCACTTTTTGCTCTTTACTGGCCCAAGTTTAAGTCCGTAGAGCATTATAAGATAAGAACACACCAATATAATAGTGATGCAACTAACCCAAGCAAATATAAACCACGTCCATCGTGTTTCAGTTACTTGTGCAGATTTCGGTAGTTGTACAGGATCCAATGCTTCATACTTCATAATAGATGTAAAATAAAATAAGAGAACAGAGTCTCCGATTTGTTTATTTCTACGATCTTTGTTGGATAACGTAGAACTTCTACCAAAATCTGGAGGCTTTAAGCTCCTTTTAAATGCGAATATCACTATACAAGTTAGTGATGTGCTTAAAATAAGAGATTGCAAGCTAATAATAAATTCCTTCAATCCAACTGAATAACGATAGTCATCTACTCCTATTGTGTTTTCATCTGCCGGTTTGTAATACATTATACTGTTCAGCATAGATATCATTAAGAATACTTTGATGATACTGAAACGCTGGACTCTTGGCACCCGACTTCGTGGATGACGGTAAAACACTCGCGTTACCTTATGTCCATCACGAATACCTAAAATAATATTGTCAAAAAATCTTGTTTTGATGCTGGAAATATCTTCATCCTCATATGGTAACACTTTTGATTCTGGAAAACATAGGGTATTTTCCTTTCTCATGAAATCAACAGCTAACCATTCATCAACGAAAAACTTAGTCTCAGTGTTTTTCGTTAGATCGTATACGAATATTTTTTCACAACACCAGCTCGGATTCCAACCGGCATTGTCATGCCACAGATGCAAATGTTCAATTTTACCTAGATACGCCGGGCAGTATATAAGAAACCAATCGTCATAGCCAGTTTTCAGAACTTTACGTATGCTGTTTGTTAAAATATGAGGATGGCTCTCAGCTTCACTTCCAACCAGTTTCACTCCAACTTGAGCAGTCGTCCCAGCATTCAATCTTGAGCTCGTAAAGACTGCTATTAAATATGGATACTTATCATAAGGAAAATTATCTTCTAAAATGATCACATTCTTTCTCATCTCATCTGTCTTGTCCATGTAATAAAAATAAAAACATAATATGATGTAGATAACAAGAAATACAGTAACAAGAGATACGACGATTGGATTATCGAAAACAGTAAGGAAGAGCTTAGCGTCTTCAAATGGGTCAACTTGCTGTGGAGGTTGTAGGAAGGCAATCCCAAATGTAGATAAATGGGTGCAATGACAGATTACTTTCTTACCTTGAGTGTAACGACTGACCAGGCACCCATCGGATTTCCAAGATACTCTTGACCAATACTGACATAAAGTGGTGTTTACTTCGAAAGAGTAACTTACAGACTGATTGACAGACACGTCTGTGCCAGGTATTATTCCCATATACAAAAACTTAGGTTCGTCGTAGTCATGATACTGCTGTGGATATTCAACTTCATACTTTGATATAAGTTTTGAATTATAAATCATATGATTGAAATCCGGCCGATAATCTTCCATTACAGAGACACGCAAAGAGCCATTGGTCGGAGGATATAGAAATATTATTGTCAGACGGCTTCTTGGCTTGATATCTAATCTATGTATTTTAACCTGCATATCAAGATAGTCTTGATCTAAACTAGGATCTGCTTGTGTTATGCTACCTTCCACCTTCATATTCGTCAAATTATCATACATGGTCATGTGGATAGATAGTGGATGCCGCAAAGTGCGAATGTAGAAGAGATCCTGTTCACCTTTTTGTAATGCTAGCGAAACTGATACTACGTCGGACTTTATATCAGATTTGAACCAATCAAAGTTACTATCATTTATGTACGCTACTTGTAAAGACAAATCCATACTTTTATTTGTAAATTTCGATAGTGATACCATCATTTGAGTAGAAATTCTGACTGGAATGCCACTGTTGTTACACAAAAAATTATTAATTGGATAATCTATGTCGTTCTTTAAAGACCAAAAAATTATATTGTCATTCTTTGTAGAAATACGTATTGGAGGCTTTCCAGGATATTGTATGAAAGTAAGAATATCTTTTATATTATCAATTATATTATCGCTTACTTCAGAACCGTGTTTCATTGCAGTGAAATAATTTAAATTAGTTGCATCTTGCTGAGTTTTGTTCGATTTGAACTTTAGTAATGTCGTGACATACAATAATACGTCCTCTGTCATCTCTCTAATTACTTTTGGGTGTACATATTGTGACGTTTGTCTGTTTAAAACTGAACTTCTAAAAATGTTTGTGAGTCCATTAATAAAATCTAAGGAAATTATCAAAAGTTTAGTGTTTATCTTCAACTGAACTGGCCCGTTCAACAATTTCAATACCAAAGGCAAGGTCGAAGACACCATTTTTGTATTTTCAAATGTATTTAAAGGTGTTTTTGATAAACACGTGAGTAAAAAAATAAATTCATTTTCTTTTATTGATCCGATGGGTAGTATATCTATATACAAAGACACTGACCGTACTACTTTATGATCGAAATAATCTAAATCACAATTTATACTCTTTTTTAATGACGTTAAAATGTCTGTAACATTTTTGTCCGAAAGTTCGACAGTTATTTCTTGTTTTAAAGACATGCCCTGTGAGTCAAATATGATTACAGTAACACAGCCCCTTGACAAAACAACATTTTGTAGCTTACCTGTGGATGTAGTTCCGAGCATTCGCCCATTAAAAGATTGGTTTTTGGCCATATCTTCAAAACTTTTATCATAGAATTCATAAAGCAGAGCATCTTCATTTGTTAAAGGGCAAATAATATCGAATTCAGTTAGGCCCCTTGTTCCATTTAATGGTGTCACTTTGCAAACTCCATCGTACGAAAGGGTATCCGTTATAAAGCCGTACTTAGCGTAAGTTCCTTTTAAGTGATCTCTAACGGTGATGGTGTACTCTGTACCACTTTCCAAAGATTCTTTTTCTAATAACATCATAAAGGGAGGCATTCCTCTAACTTTAATTGAATCTAGAGGAGTCTCTATTCCAGAGCCAATTGAATACGTCCAATTGAAATCAGTTTCAGCAGAAATATTGTCATTCTCATTAATAACTTTCAAAAATAACGGTTTATTTGAAATGACCTTATCTCCACAGTTTTCCAAACATTGGATGGAAATACCTTTGTTAAATATTTTGGTCCCCACTTCTATTATTATAAATTCATATTCTGGTTTGACACCACAGTGTTCACAATTTATATACATCCTAGACCACAGTTTCAATGTAAAATTGTATACAGCGGAATACATGAGCTGTTTTGGTGGTATATAATAAGCGCTATGTATATCCTTAGTTACCAGTTTACACATAGGGTCATAGTCTGTGGGTGGTTTGATCCTTTTGCAGCTCCATTCTATAAACAGACCTCCTTGCTCTGAAGCGGGCATGTTGGGATCTGTCGAGTGCACTGCCGACAAAATCAAACCGACGTTCTTGTCGATCATTCTCTCTTTACCTCCAAACATTCGAATAATTAGAGGCAATGAATTCACCTTAATGTAGCAGAAGGCGAAGTTACTGGCAAAACCATTAACGTGTCGCACTTCAAATAAGACTTTGTACGTCCCTATATCTATGCTATAAGGGTCGAATCGCCACGCTTGAGTCGTGTAATTCTCGAACAGCGGTGGCGTCATTTCTTCCTCGCCTGTAAATGGCCACATTTTCCATGTAAAGAGATTACCATCTGAGCATTCCTTATTGGCCACCGATTGGCTGATATAGCCCCCGCCAGCCACGTAGAGTATCTCGCTTATAAAGTCGATGCCACTGAGGCGGGTAAAGGTGGTCGGTGCCTCAGGAGAAGGCGAACAGTTTTTAAGTATGATTGAAGCTATGCATGTTAGTTGCTTTTTGTTGTAAGATACAACTATTTGAAACTGCCTACTGTAGATAATTTTCCCCAAGTCAATCACCTCAATGCTGAAGTTGGCGTAGTAACCCAGTACTCGATTTTTTAGCGCTATAAATTCAGTGGTACCAGAGCGACTAAACATTTTGTATGGAAATTTAACGTTCATAGATATTTCTGTACACTTCATAGAACCAAAATAACAATCTCCTCTAACTACACCCCATCTGGATCGTCTTTGAAAATAACCATCGCTTGTCTTCAACAGCAACTTAGTTGGCCTATGGTTAAAAGTTTTGCTATATGGACTGTAGAACATAAATTTTAGTTCTGTGGTATCTAGAACAGGTATGAACCCTTTAAAAACCCATGTTACATAGGTAATAGGTTTCTGGCCCTCCGTAGCTTTATATTGACACTCGTTACCGTAATAACGGTACAAACAATTACAACTGGGAGTGTACATTACAGGATGTTCCTTGCTTTGCACACACTTTGTCTCAACTAAAGAACAGTTAATGGGGCACGGATCTACCTTGTAACATTTTAAATCACCAGTTTTGAACATATAAGGAAATGGGAACACACAGTTTGGTTTACCAGAGTTAGTATCAGCACACAACGAACAATTTTCAGTACTCACTCGTTTATTGGACGTACAGTCTGCGTTGCTTCTGCATAGATAGTTTTCTGCTTTACTCACATTCTTAAAAGAAACGCTGTGCAGTAAAATAAAGAATACTGCAAATTTATTAAACATTGGTTGTATAATATAACCTTCAAAAGTAATATAATTTGCACAAAACTAGATTCTAACAAATAAATAGTGCATTTAGTTTGTGGTTATAAAACATTTGACTTAATTTTTTAAATGTCAAAACACCTGAAATTATTATTATAACGTTTTTGGGTCACATATGTTTTTATTATTAGCATAATTGTTGTTTGCTTTTTTATTGAACTTGTATCTTGCATGACGTCACATAAGCTAAATGTCAGCTGGAAGGAATAACAAACAACAAATAAACACAAAAATATTGTTCCAATTCCTGTAGTTCTAATTCTAGTCGATTGGTGGTAAGTACCTGGCTTACTATTTAACTGAAAACTTCCATGCTATTAGTAGACAGCATTATTTATTAGAGTAATCGAACCAGCTGATTTCACTAATATAACATCACATTCTACTGTGAAGCCTTGTCGTGATACCTTTTATTATATTTTTCGTATGTTTAAATGATGCAATTTAAAACAGCCATTGTAACAGACCTTCCTGACTATCCATATGTCACGCACAAAATATTATTCCTATTAGCCAAGATAAAATATACAGGGTGTCCCAAACATAAAGTGCCAAACTTCGGGTATTTGTTAAATATGTAAAAATTAAAATAAAATAAAGAATACATTGTTGTTTAAAAATGCTTTGTAAACATGCTGGTAAACCAGATATCCTCAATGTTTTTTTACAAAAGAATTATTTTTTCATAAAATCTCCAAGTTGGCTAAACTGAAGTGTATGAAACTCGCTATGCATGTTAAAATAATACAGACCTATTTAAAAAAAAAACTTGTTAAGATGTTGGTTATTTAAAATTTTTTAAAGAAAATTGTGAGAATTGTTTTTTTGGTAATACAATTGCGTAAAAAAACAATCTGCCAATATGAAATAAATGTAATCGAACAAAAAGTAACTGAGATACATTGATATTTATGTTCAGAGACAGCAAAAAAAACCATTTTTAACGACACTCTTATTGTGTTATTACACATTGAAAGGATTCAATGAATCTCGGTTATTTTTGTCCAATTATAAATGCTTCGATACTAACAGATTGGTAGTAAAATTTTCTTTAAAAAACATGTAGACCTACGTAGTATCTACTTAAATTTTCCGTTTTCCTGAAATATCTATTTAACAATTTTTAATGACCGTAATTTTGAAATTTTTAATTGGATCACGGTGACTTTTTTTCTAGAATAGGTCCTTATTATCCTAACATGCAAAGTGAGTTTCATAAAGATTGGTTGAATATACTTGGGAATAAATATGATTCTTTTTTGAACAAACAAAATGGCAGATATCTGATGAACAAAGTGTTTTTGGAAGACATTTATTCTTGATTTCCTCTTTATTTTGACATATAGTATATAATCATTTCCCGAAGTTTGGCACTTTACTTTTGGGACACCCTGTATATTGGATGTGTATATTATTAAGCTATCCAAATGTATATATAATTACACTTTCCAATACTGAATTATTTAGATGAAACTGCTGATTATTTTAACAGCTCTTAAAACGTATGTATGTGTATCTGTCTGTTTATATTTTATGCATTACTCCACTTTTATGATCGTCATGAAATGTTGGGAGGGAGTTTACTTTTGGGACGGTTTCTAGCAAGGTCTGACTCTAGGGATCCACCCCAGTTTCAGTGGTTATTTTAATGAAGTTATTTGATTAATAATGACTGTTAGATACAAACGAATAAAAAGAAATCTGTTGAAACCCGCAAAGTAATGCTTATTGAAATTTAATTTTTTATTATAATTAAATTTGAACATAATTGTTAATGTTTTTATACCGTGGTAAAGCACAGGTAACATAATAATGATCAATGTATAAATGCATTTTTTTTTTAGAACTTTGAACTTTACGATCAAGTATCTATGAAACACTGAGACCAGAGAGAAAATGCATCCCATAATGTTGCTGAAAGGCCAATATAAACTCATCCAAGAAATGTTATGTTTTTGTATTTGAGGATTTGCTGAAAGTAAGTGAGGGTCACAAGTGTGGCACGGAGAGTATAAGAGTGGATTTGTTGAGGGTTGAACCAGAGTATAGGGAGAGTGGTATTTACATATGTACAATGTATGTGAGCGGCATGTTTATTTCTCGGTTCAAAAGAAAACACAATTATCATGTAAAGCTGTGGATGTTTATTCATTAAATCTGTTCTATTAAAAATATAGACGATCTCATCTTTTAGTTTTAGCTCACACTAGAATGTGGAGTTTAATGAAGGGGTTTTAGGACACTGTTTTTTTAAACCTTACTTGAATGTAGTCTCTCTTTGAATTGCCCGTTGACAACCGTTCCACAAATTACCACCGATTCTACAAAGAATAGCCTCGGTCCAACTACTGGGTAGTTATGCCTAAGGTTTTACGAATGCCAAAGTGTTGCTCCATACTTCATGATGTAGATTGTGGAAGTACAAAAGGATGATTAGATGATTTATTGTGGTGATGGTGAGATCTTGAATTCACAAACTTACAATTAGTGTTAGTACATAACTTTATGTAGGTTGGGTTTTTATTAACATACATGGTTCTCCAGCATATTTCTTGTTGGTTAGCTTAACATTGGCTTGGCTTTTCGTGTAATTATAGCTTACTAAGGTTACAGTATGCCTAGTACAGTTTACTAAAGGTACATATGGGTAATGAATCTTTTCTATTCTTCGAAGAACCCTGTGCAAAAGTAAAAGTATGCTATACCTGCCACCATTTTGGATTTAATTCTCAATAAGGTCAATATTAAACTAAAATAAAGAATACAGCTTAAATACTATTCTTGACGATTTTTAATTTAAAAACCATATCAACTTATCGTCCACTAGATCGGACCAATAACAAAACAATGTTCACTATAACTCATTATAATAATAAATACGAACCGTACAGTTGAAATAGGACAGCTTGTTTTAGCCCACAATAACAACAACAATAAAAGCTTGCATATCTGTAGTTACGTCCATTCAATGATAAAAATGTTATTTTCATCCATCCATTTCTTTATTTGCCTTCAAATTGAGCTTAACAAAATATTGTGACAATTTCATTTTGGTGTTCGATTTTAAGGATGATGACATAAAAGCCGAAACGCGTAATTCCACAGGATTTCCAGGATCACTAGTAGATTGCAGGTAATTAACCTTAATACATAGTTTCAAAATGCATACTAAGAAGTACACAATCCCTTAGAGGATACCAGACTCACCCACCCACTCGCCCATACACGTACGGGCCGTCGCCTTTCACCTGGAAGCTGGTAGTTTGGTAAACGGCCACCTCTAAGTTTTTTCGAAGAACATAAGTTACCTTAAATGGTTCATCCTTGTCTTTCTTGGTATATCAGCAGATACATCATCCTACAGATACATAACAGTTAACACTTTGTTTAGTCTTTGACCACCCCAGATTCAATGGCGGTCATACGTGCAGTCCAAACCCCACTCTCCGACTCCACCCGCGTGCCGTGTCTCTATTTTCACTCCAATCTCGCTGCTATTTTTACATCAGTTTCGACGCGACCGCGCTCTCTTCAACCACTTCGTACTTCCTCAGGTGAATTTTGCCTATTTAAAATTTTGTGCGTCTTCAAAAATGAATAAGTGTCGCAGAATATAATCTGAGTTCGGCAGAGATGTTGACGCCTTAACCTGTCTGTCAACGTTGATTAAACGTCAGACAGTCTGACGTGTGTTAACGTTCGTACTGTCAACACATATCACTCGTTCGCTCTGTGTCATGCAGGAATATTTATTATAACAATTCTGACTAATATTTGTTTTTTCATAATAATCTTCTATTGAGATAGTTTAATTATGTTGCATGTTTATTTTGTATGAATTAAAAAAAGAAGGGGCGGTTCTTTTTACATGTACTTAAATTTGGCTAACTAATGATTAATTAATTTCTGTTATAGATGGTCTAATGTAAATAACCCAGTAATATACAAAGACGTTAGAATAATATGCTTATTTTGTTCCTTTACATAACTCGGTTATTGTTAATTTTTTTGACAAACCAATATTTCAGAAAACAGCTTATTAGAATATTGACCTACGAATGATAAAAAACATTTTAACCTAGGAAAAGTTGAGGCTGTAAATAATGTACCTAGCAGTCACAGTTCTTATAAAATGAATGACATCCATATTTCTGCAGCGCCTCTAGCGTCATTATTTACTGTCTGATCTTCAGGACACCCCGATTGTAGTCGTAAATCATCGGAATATCAACTCGAAATTGTGTTTTGTGGCCTACATTTCTCATACGATATAGAAATTTATTTACAACTCAACCTCCAAAAATGTGGATTCAAATGACAGATCACTATCAAAATTCAATATAATTTTGCACTCGAATTAATTCAATAGTAACTATGCAATATTTAGGCCTACTGGAAAAGTATTTATCTTTTATTTAATCTCATTTATAAATCTTAAAAAATTATGTAAACTTGATATTAAGTGAGTCAATAACGTAACTTTAAATAATTAGTTCTTTGAATGTTTATTTTATTACTAACGTTTTTTTTATATCAGGAAGTAAATCGACTCGAACCGACTGTTATGACAAACGGCTAAATGGTAGGAAGTGAGAAAGTGAAAAATATGTTCAAGAAAAAGTTTCCATCGCTCTCCAGCTTGGGGGTAAGCTGACATCTTAGTTTGAACTGTATTACATTAGTTAATAAATGTATTTTAATTGAATCTCCTGACATGACTTCAGAGCGCTCCTATAGCAAGTGCTGGAGCTACGTGGGGGGTTCACATGCTATGACCAATGACGTGACGATATTAGCCAGCCGTAACCGTAGGAACACATTGAATTGATTTTACATGGATGACATCCTCGTGGTTTAGGAGAATGCTTCACTTTGATTGGCCCGATGAAATTCCCTCGCCGTAACACGCCTCTTCTCCTTGTCCAGGAGACTTTACTCAAACTACCGAAAATAGTAATGTTAGTTCAGTTCAAATTGTCTGCTATTGTAATCAGTTAAATGAAAGAATAACTTATTATTACCGTCCAGAACGTTCATATGTTCTTGATACAGGCAACATCACAACAATCACATATTTATGTCGTGCACGGAAAATCGTCAATCATACAGATTACCAATCATCCACCACTTATAATCCACTTAAAATCAAGATATCACAGATATTTCGTCACTATCTTCCCTTGAGTCACCCCATGCACTCGAGGGAAGATACCCTGTACGTGTATGGGTAGGTGGATGGGTCAACCACTGTACATGTATGGGTGGGTGGGTGGGTCAATACCACAGTGCTTGTATGGGTGGATCAATACTACAGTGCGTGTATGGATGGGCGGGTGGGTCAATACTACAGTGAGTGTATGGGTGGGCGAGTGGGTCAATACCACAGTGCTTGTATGGGTGGATCAATACTACAGTGCGTGTATGGGTGGGTGGGTGGGTCAATACTACAGTGAGTGTATGGGTAGGCGAATGGGTGAATACCACAGTGCGTGTTTGTGTGGGCGGGTGTTTGGACCATTGTCCTATAATTGGTTATTAATTGGTCGGTAGCGTAGTTGGTTCAATCCCAGCTTCATGTGCTAAATGTTGTCAGTTCGATCCCAATCAGAGTCAATACATTTTGAGAAGGATCAGCTGATAACCACCGGCTGTTCATTTGTCATTGGGCTATTAATTAATGACACTTTCTAAGGAATAGTCGGCCTTAGTTTGTAACAATGACTACATTCGCTCATCTACACTCATCACACTCAATCGAAATCCATATTCGCCCATATCTTGACGATCGGCGTCTTATGAATAAATAAAATAAATAAATAAAATAAAAAATAAATAACAACGTTTGTACAATAAGTTAAAAATGTCATTTGCGTAAATACCACTGTACATGTATGGGTGGGTGGGTGGGTTAATACCACTGTACATGTATTGGTGGGTCAATACTAAAGTACGTGTATGCGTGGGCGGGTGGGTCAATACCACTGTACGTTAATGGGTGGACGGGTGGGTCATTACTACTGTACGTGTATGGGTTGGCGGGTGAGTCAATACCACTGTGCGTGTATAGGAGGGCGGGTGGGTCAATACCACTGTACGTGTGGGTGGGTGGGTGGGTGGGTGGGTGGGTTAATACCACTGTACATGTATGGGTGGGCGGGAGGGTCAATACTACAGTACGTGGTAAAAAAAAACTATAACCAACTCTGAAGATGAAAACACATCACATTCGAGCAGTTTAAGCTTAACTAAGCATCGCAGGTGACCTCCTCTCTATGTGCTGTTGACATCCAGCGCGGCCTACACCTTCACCGCGACCCACTTGTTCTAGCGTCGCCTTGCATGGTTGTCTCATTTCAGTTCTTTTTCTGCATCTTTCTGATAAACTACTTGTTTTAATTTGTGTGCAAGTAAACATTGTATGATCACGGATTTTCATATTGTTTATACTGTCTTATGAATTTTTATTTGTGTTGCATATATAATATTGTTATTAATTATCATGTACATAGTGCTCTCAACACCACACGTCAGAGTTTCACTCTAGTGCCACTAAGTGCGCTCATGTCAAGTTGGAAGATCATTAAGTTGAGGGTATTTAATTTGTTACAATGAAGTATAACATTTCTGATAAAACATACACAGTACACTACATTCAACAAGTATGCACTGCGATTTATTAAACACATTGTTGAAGGTTTAAACGACTTTTTTAGGCTGTCGGCCTTCAACGTCTGCGGTCATAGAGTTACAGGGATCCGAATATCTCCTACTTGATTAACGACCTGAGTAAACGCCTAACTCAAGCAAATTCACAAAGCCCTTTGCAGGAACGGTACGTGAATTCCACCTAAGTAGTAGGTAGAAGTTATTAATTTTCCGATTTATTTTGAGAATCTTTCAAAATATTCAGAAATAGAAATAAAAAATGCAACGTTAAAATGTTATGGTAAATTATTGTTCTTATACCCAACTACTTTTAACTCTTGATTTATTATGAGAACAAATTAAATCTTAGGCGATATTTTTCTAGTACATGTTAGTACAGTTCCCATTTTGTCCTTAATTTCCTGTGCTTTGTCAAAATGAGGTTAAAATAAGAGCAAAAAACTTAACTCTTAAAATCAAAAGTTCAAAGTGGGATCTTATTGGTTTGATACACATAAATATCAGACTCTGAATTTTAGTGGGTGTATTCCCTAAATTGCGTACATTTTAATCACAATATTGTTTTTTAGTGTTGATTGTCTATAATATTTGTGATTATTGCCACAATTCATGTGAGGATTTGAAAGAGCTATCGCTAACATTTTATTTTTGTGTTTCAGGTAAGTGTTTTGGGCCTCAATGTGTGAGTACATCGAATCAATGTTTACTTTATGAAAGAGTGTCAAATTATATTTGGGTGCACTCGGTTAAACTAAATGTTATATTTTCACTTGGTGGTGTACATAAGTTTTTAGTGGTTTAAGTTTAATTATGGCAAACAGAAGAAAGAAAGAAAGGTCACTTCCAATAGTACGCTGAATGTGTGTCAAGTAGTTATTTCTCCAATTTGCCATATAATGGCAGGGCCAGCACTATTATCAGTCCCTCCCCGCATTCCCCTCCAAATTGAGAAGGATAAACGTAGAAATTACTATTACAAATTTATAAATATTTACAAAAATAGTAACTACCACCGAGACGATTACATAGTAAGTGACCTCTGTTTTTCCCTGTGGTTATGGAATATCTTGAAATAACTGGATGGATTGAAACACACCAAATCCATCTGGGATTAAAAAATATTTTCAGAGGTAATACGATTCTTGCTCGTATGCATGAATGAGAATCGTACCAGGATCGATCGCGGTGATCGGCTACTTGCGATTCTCACTCGTTTGCACTAGGCCCTAGCCTATGTCGAGTTTGGTATCAGATGAAAGGCCTATTCAAGAGAAATTAATTGCCACAAACCGGACTTCGAAAGGTGTATCCTTTCCATAGTAGCGGTCATTTGAATTTCAAAGTAAGTAATTTTAACAATATTATTTCTCTGCTATTTAACGGTTTTAAGTAAGTTATTCTGATCAAAAATTAAACTTTATGAAACACAATTAATAAAAAAATGAAACCATCAAATTATTTATGGAAAAAGTAACGTTGTTGCGAAAGCGTTTCCATATTTTTTTCCCAACCTGTACATACCTATTATCTTTTAACTCAGTCATTCGGCAACAAGTGTGAAGTCCAACCCAATTTTAGTCAATAAACTGTTTCACATTTCGTAGTTTGTCACCTAATCCAAAAATAACTGTTTACGTACGGTTTGTCACTATATATTTAATAATATGTATGTTGTTGTCATGGCTAGTGTAGTTTCGCAGGCTATTTAATAGATCTTCAGTTTTCCTGATTGGATAGTGAGAGTTTATCAGTCTTTCGTTCACTCCTACTTTGCAGTCGACGCAGAGGCGTACTCCTTCCTATATCTGCTTAGTACTCTTGGCCTACAGTAGATGCCTATACTGTCCACCTCCCCCCCCTTGGAAACCGTTTACCTTACCAGCTAAGTTTCAACTTTCCTACGCTAAAGAAATTACAAAACACACTGTTGGGCCCCTTTCCTTTCAATCCCTGTCAAATAACAAGGAAAACAACCGTGAGGCCTCTGAAGACAGTTGTTTACCATTTTATATGCATTTGGAACAAAACAAGGCGTAAACACAAATGTAATACCATAGTATTATTTTTTTTATCTTTATTAAATTCATTGTTTTATTTCATTTAATTTATATTCAAACTTGCAAAGTTTTTTTAATTACGGTAGGCTACCTCCTTTTTGCTGCGTATTTAGGAAAAGATATTGTCTTAATAAAAATAATTGAAAACAATAACTCCCCTACTATAAGAAAACGTCACTTTAATGAATGTAACATTAATGTTTTTACATCATACAATTATTTATCTAATTTATAACTACTGATACTTTCTATACGGCCTATACTTTGTACATCATGATTTTATGCCTGAGGGCCCATATAAATAATGTTAAGTGTAAACAAAGCAGTTTTAGTACAGCTGACGCAAACCAAAAATTCATTGAATTGTTATCTCATATGAACGCGGTTTCTTGAGGAATCCCTGTTATTTCTTGAGGAATATCTGTCTTATATTAATTCTGCGAATTATGTATAACGTATTATTAGCCTTGAAAACTAATCGTCTGTTTACCCAACTTAGCTAAGTTAGAAATCTATGTTACATATTTAGTATTACTCTTTTGGGTATAAATACATAATGGAAACAACCTCTGTAGACTTTTAAATGATCCTGCTAAATAAATGGCTAAACAATAATAACAACAACTTGAAATAAAAAATATGAGATTGCATTTTACTCTGTAACTCTCAGAGGCTGAAGAGCGACAGACGCATTAAATGAGTCACTAGGTCCCCTTCATGACGTGTCTATAATGATGTCAGCCATTTCATTGCTTTTGGCGTGCCAAAATCGATGACAAATTTGGGACGGAAGCGGCCACCCCGTCGCCAGCCATTGTAGGACCCTCTCAGGCTGCGACGCGGTCACGGTACGTTGCAGATGAGAAATTACGTCGTTTTTCTAAAGGGTGCTTTTGTTTCCTTGCTTTCCTATTTTTAAACTGAGTTTTGTTTGAATATTTCTCCCTGAAGCTGAGTTTTTTGTTCTCTTATTTTTGATACATTATTTGTTCTTTTTTAGGTTAAATGTGTTACATAAATTTATTTACAAATTGTTTGTGAATTATTCGCTATAATAATATGTTTGTATCAATGTCTTTCCTATGGACCGTCAGTAAGTAAGGAGTTCGTTTTTATATGAACTTAAGAGCCTCAATTCAATCCTTGACAGAAAATAAGCGTAGACTTTCGTCCAAATTCGTATTTGCCAGGATAGAGGGTTACAAAATTGCTCACTTGTCAACGTAGTTCGCTTCCGAGAGTGGAAATTGAGTCCCCGGCAAATGTAATTGCTCAGCTTCATCGGTGTTTGCACATCTTCGCTACGTACTTCTTTACGATAACAGATTCTGGATTGAGTGTACTTATGTCGGACCCTGCCAATGGGAATAAGTTTTACTTAACCAAAAACAAATATTGAGTTGAATATATTCTGTAAATTTATAGTAAGAGTTTTTTACATGTGACTGAAGTCATATTTGTTCAAAATGAAATGTTCATGACATCATTCCGATGTGAACACATCAGTTATAAGACCACCAATTTAAATATAAAAATGTTTAAGATTTGTAGAGACAAATACAAATTGAAGTACATTCATCACTTGAAATACTTAGTCGTATATCTTAACAGTAACACTTTACAGTATTTCATTATTATTTGAAACATTTTCATTTTGTATCTAAAACTGATTTTGTATGAATGTAATTTTGCCAAACAAAATCCTTAAAAAGTATATACTCGTAGTACAGTGTTTCACCAGACAGCCATGGTTGGACACACAGTCTACTGATCCAATATGTTATTGTTGTAATCCGATTATAACTTATCTGACAAAGAATTGTAAAAATCCCTTTATATTGAAACATGTTTAGTCAAATCACAACATTATTTACGTGTAGGCAACTGATTGAAATCAACAGAATATAATTAAATGTATAGTAAGTGGAATGAGGTGCAACCATCCCATTGCCTTTGGCCAGCAGGACGGCGCTATATTTGGCCACGACGTATTCCACCACAACACCATCTCAGACAACAAAGATGTGTAGGTCAAAAGAGGTGCAATCACACTGATTTTTGTTATCACGCTGGCACTATATTTGGCCATGACGTATTGCTCCACAATACCATCTCAGACAACAAAGATGTGTAGGTCAAAAGAGGTGCAATCACACTGATTTTTGTCATCACGCCGGCTCTATATTTGGCCACGACGTATTGCACCACAACACCATCTCAGACAACAAAGATGTGTAGGGCAAAAGAGGTGCAATCACACTGATTTTTGCCAGCAAGCCGGCACTATATTTGGCCACGACGTATTCCACCACAACACCATCTCAGACAACAAATATGTGTAGGGCAAAAGAGGTGCAATCACACTGATTTTTGCCAGCAAGCCGGCACTACATTTTTGGCCACGACGTATTCCACAACAACACCATCTCAGACAACAAAGATGTGTAGGGCAAAAAAGGTGCAATCACAATGATTTTTGCCAGCAAGCCTGCACTATACTTGGCCACGACGTATTGCACCACAACACCATCTCAGACAACAAAGATGTGTAGGTCAAAAGAGGTGCAATCACACTGATTTTTGCCAGCAAGCCGGCACTATATTTGGCCACGACGTATTCCGCCACAACATCTCAGACTTCATGCTCTGTAGAGTGGTCGTGATGGAGCTGGCCCGACTTTGGCCAACAAGCCGGCACTATATTTGGCCACGACGTATTCCGCCACAACACTATCTCAGACTTCATTCTCTGTAGATTGGTCGTGATGGAGCTGGCCCGACATTGGCCAACAAGCCGACACTATATCTGGCCATGACATGCTTCGGTCACAATACCGTCCCAGACTATATAGCTGTGTAGATTTGGTAAGATACAGCCATACTAAGTTTGGCCAGGAAGCTGGCCGCCATATTTTGCCATGACGTGCCTCGGCCACATTACCGTCCCAGACTACATAATGTGTATATTGAGCGAGATGACTTTGGCCGGTAAGCTGGCCGCTATATTGTAAAATCTACACATGCGAACTAGATAGCTGTGTAGATTAACCGAATTGTGGCCATGCTGACTTTGGCAGGGAAGCAGAGCGCTATATTTGGCCATGGCGTGTTTCCGCAACGATGTCGTAACAGACATTAAAGCAAATTAGGTTGTCGATTATGCAGTTGTACTGTGCCATAGTAAGTTCCACGTACAACAAACTGAGTATGGGAAACCGATGAAACTAAAATATGTCTGATCAACATTACAAGCTCTATTGTCTATGGAAATGAAGACAAAAATATATACAATATACATTGCACACATATAATTTGATAAATCAGTGTTGTAATAACGTTCAATTTTCAAACCTTGTTCTCTACACTTTAACTTTCATGGTAATTAATTTGTCTTCAAACCAAGCATGTACTTGATTTTAACGTACAATAAAATGACTAAATTGATTACACATTTGAATCATGTAAGTGACATGATCTTCCAGATGTAGCAATAATGAAAGTCAATTTCAACTTATTTCTTCGCCAACAGCTGTCCCTTTCACATCTTGGCACAAACTTTTGCCAGTATTTGGAGACTAATTTTGCACACTCGAAACTTTTCTATTTATAATATAATTTACACTGTAGTGTTGTCATATTTAGCTATTCATTCATTTGTCAGCAGTCAGACCTAGGTCACAGAACTGTCGCGTGTCTCGCCTTTATTGAGTCGTGAGCCTAACCGATGTAAATGACAAGTGTCCCCATCCCTCAAGGTCACGTGTCCCATCACCCCTCACCCCTGGGGCCATGCGAGGGTCCCATTCTCTGGCGGCCTTAATCAAAAGACTTATGCAGTTTTCATCAGCCAGCCGTTCGCAATCTGCCGTATCTGGGCCACAGTGTCTGAGTCACCAAGCTATAAAAACATGGCCTATTTCCCCCTTATCCAGTTAATAATCCGCTTCTCCAGGGATGAAATATTCGATAAAAACACACTAAGACCGTGTTCTGTACATTTAATTTTAATAAGCTTACTTACAAGTCTGCAGAGTTACTTGCCATAATGGATACATTCCTTTACATATTGGACCATTGTTAAATCAGAACAGTACTGTGGCTTTGTTATTTTTCGGAAAGATATAATTTTACATCGCCTGAAAAAGTGTAAAAGCTACAAGAGAATATACTCTTACATAATAACAAAATAGTTTTTTTTTAAATGAAATGACAATTATTAAATTAGTTTATAGTTTGTATGAAAATACAAATCAAAATTGCAATGCAAATTGAATTTTAGTTTATTAATTTACGATTTTTATGATACTACAAATGAACAATCATAAATTAAAAAATCGATTCTCTAATAACTTTTACGCTTTTTGAAACGATGTAAAATTTATAATTCTTTAACAAATCAGTAAGTAATAGCGCTGTTTCACATTCAACCTTGTTCTTGTGGGATTAAATTCAATGTGGCGATTACCTTTGTAGTCTCTTAAAATGTCTAAATATATATTTATAGATTTTGAGATTGAATGTAATAAAAGACAATGTAAGATCCTAAAGTTTGCCTCAATAAATAAGTATTTTCATTCGTCTATTCTCTTCTTGAATAATGCGATTTGTTCAATTATAGTAAGCAAGTGTAGAGAACTACCCGTAGTGAAGCAAGGGTTGTCGGCTAGCACTGATATAAATATTTACTTCCAACTGGACCTGGCATATTTACTATTTTTTTTTTTTTTAATTTTTCATAACTTTTGAATCATTTAGTACAAAATATAAAAGTGATTTTAACTCTCTTAACTATTTTAATTCGCTTTGACTTGTTAGACATTATTTTCATAGGGAATAGGTAGTATTCTCTTCCCATGCGTAGTACGAGAGTTCAACTCACGTCTCGATTATCAGAATGTATTTAACGACAACATATTAAAAAGTTAATCCAATAAGATGGCATGGTTAAATGGAAGAGATGACAAAACGGTCGTAACTTTGCTGCGTAAATACTGTTCTCATTCCAATTATCAAATCATTCAACGACAGAAAGTTCAAAATTTTATCAAACTATACTTAGAATAACTCCATTCTAGAAGTACTGCAGCAGGATCGCGAGGAGTTAAGTCATGCAGTAATTCCGTCAATGGAGCTAAGTTTAGATTGCTTGCTGATGTAATTGAGTCTGTAATTCGAGATCTGGTCTGGAGCCAGACTCAATGACTCATCCCCTTTTTGCGATATACTGCAGCTTTGTGGCAATTACTTCCAGTGCACTAACTAAAACTGGGTTAAGTAAACAAAGTACTTGAACTTGTTGGAATATTACCAAAGGTTATGTAAACTATACACATAAATAAATAAATAAATATAACTTCTCACCATTAATCAGATATGATCCTTTGTGAATTTGAAATCCTCAGATTTATTTAACGACTTAATAGTTCAATTTTAAAAGAAGACAAGACTAGTTCAATAAAGATATATGGTCAACATATCATAAACAAAGTCTAAACTGAATTTTACACATTCATACACATAGTACAATACTGTGTTATTATAACTACAAACATAAAATTTTGCCTGCAGACATTTATAAATGGGCTAAACATTTCGACTTGAAGTTACAATTATGTTTATTTTAACGAAGATTGTGTAGGAAGAGTTTCAAGATGAGGACTTAAATATAGGATGTACATTGAACTCCATAAAATGGGTTCTCCTAACTTTCTTTTATTGAAAATAATATTGTAGTTTCCCCCTAAACAATTTAATATTCTTTCAAAACTGCTAAGTTTTTATTTTTCAATTTATTATTGTTGTTCTACGTTTTCGAAGTAGCATAAAATTATTTCTTAAATGATATTCATTAGTATTTTGAGAATATATTATGTTGAATACAATTTTGGAATATCAGGTATGTAAAAACCAAATCTAGTAATAATTGTTTTGAATAGTGGATTGCAATGTTCAGTAAAGATTTATATTATTAATTATCATTATTTTTATTTTGGACGAGGTTCGATAATTTTTATTCGTTTTTCCTAAACCACATTGATAGAAATTGGATTAGGCCACTTTGAAAATAAGTGAAATGTACATTTTTAGACATTATTACCAACAAGTCCGATAGAACTATTCATTATGAAATCAATTACAGAACAAAAACAACTACATTTAGAAAGAAACAAACGTTATTTTTTATTCTTGCAAATAAATGCCATTATTATCTACTTTATATTATTAAATTTGAGAGGATTACTAAATTATACAGTTTTCCTAAGCACCTTTGGACTTCATTATCCTGTTTGGATATAAACACCTAAAAAATGCTAGTCTATAAAGGTAATTATTTATAAAACTTACTTAAGTCACACTGACATGGTTGACTCCCGACGGAAACCGCAGTAAATTCGTCCAACAAAAACAAAATGCGAATAAATGTATTATTTTTTATATAGCCTAAATTGTCACTGTACATGGAGGGAACTAAATGTTTCAGAGAACAAAATTGTACTTGAACGCTTATTTATACTAATAATCTAACATGTTTAAATAATTATAACAATCTTAACATAATCTGTATCAATATAAAATATTTCAGTTGAAATTTATGTCTACTCTAAATTTTTTAGGAGATTGAAAATTTAAACTTATTTTATTTAATATACTTTTAGATGTATTGAATACTGGCAAATACAAAAAAATGTGAATACAGGTTCAATAATATGTTAAGTTTTTACTTTAGGTGAGTTAACAGATGTACTATCTAGGCAAGGGGCAGTAAGGTAAACCAATCAAGCCTAATTAACTACTTAGTCATATATAAATATGCATGTATCTTAAATAGCAGCTCATTGATTTACTATAGCAATGTTTGCGACTTCCTTAAAATATACACGAATTCATGGGCAGGCAGGTCAATAATCAATACCACTGTACGTGTATGGTTGGGTGGGAAGGTCAATACAATCGTACGTGTATGAGTGGGTGAGTGGGTCAGTACCAACCAACACTCATCTAACAAGGTTCAATAGTAGCCAATTCTGTGGTACAAGGTGCTACTACTAGCCCATAGGATGCCCACTAGTCTGGTTTGTGTTCAGATACCCGGGAACGTAGAATGTTACGAGACAGGCCCTACATGTTTGATGTTAGCCCTATTAACCTGCCTAATTAATTCATTGACAATATATCGCCCAGTCTTTACGCCAAACCGAAGCACTAACTTCCTGATCCTGCTGTAACAAACAGAGGTTCTTGCTATTGTAGTGTAGCCGGGGAGCCGTATCGACCCCGAGGGAGGGGAGGAGGGCATAGTACTGCTGTAAACGTCAACACCCCCCGCAGGCTGCAGAAAAACACAGATCGTTTTATGATGGCTTAAAGCACTTTGTTGAGAAAGACTCTTAAAACCTCTTGCAATTTCAGCTTTTGTTAAACTTTTTATTATTTTCATCGAAATATAATTCACCAATAAAATATTGCGTAGGCCCTACTCTAAGGCAAGTTTGTAATTCTGCACAAGTGTACGTATATGTGAATAATTTTTTTAGTTTTGTTACTGTGTTCAGCGTGTTCTCATAAAGTGACAATCATACACGTGGTGTTTATCTTGGAAACCGAACCACTTGTCGTTGATTCGTCCAATAACCTCCCCCCAACTCCATGACGACCATTAAGCATGCCTTATCATCACCAGGAAATAAAAAACTTAACTGTTGATAAGTACTAAGGTTAATCTTTTAGTACTTAACAATTCATTAATGTGAAAATTGTTATTTGAAAAATTCCAAGTAGAACTGTCAAAGAAATGTGCAATTTTAATGTGTTGCTATAGGGTATTGAATATTAGACAACCTCCAGCTGTTACGATATCTTTCAACTGTTACGATGATAGCCTTCATATGTTACGATGATGACCACCTGTTGAATCGATGGTTTTCAGCTGTTACGATAATGGTCTTCATATGTTACGATGATGACCTCTAACTGTTGCAATGATTGTCTTCAGTTTTACTATTTTTTTTTTTTTTTAATTTGATTTGGTTTTGAACTTCATTTGCCAGTTAACATGGCCCTGCAAGCCTGTGCGTTAACTTTATTCAACGAGTGAAGTACCGACCGTAGGCTCAGTTGAAAATTCGAACCTAGGAAATTTCACTCCGCATTCCGAAGCCCTAAACATTCACGATGGTAGTCTTTAACTTTCACGATGATGACCTTCAGCTGTTACGTCAAAGGCCCTTAATTTTCACGATGATGGCCTTCAGCTTTCACGTTAAAAGCATTCATCTGTTACGATGGTGGCCTTCAGCTGTTACGTTGATGGCCTTCAAATGTTACGATAATGTCCTTCGGCTATTATGATAATGGCCTTCAGCTGTTACAATAATGGCCTTCAAATGTTATGATGATGACATCAGTTCTAACATCAAAAGATTATAACAGTCAGTTTTAAGATTATTTTCCTTCTTCTGCTTATAGGGGAACTGATCACTAGTAAATCAATAAAATCAGTCTCCTGTAATACAGTAACAGATGTAATACTTTTTGTCTGCACCTGAAGATAAAAACGATTTCAAAAGAGTTCACTACGTTGACCCATCAAAAAATGTTGCCTCCTCCGTTTTAAACAGTGGGTCAGGTGCTAGCATCAACTCAATTGTCATTTTTTAAAGTAATGTTTCATGTTAGTCTCCTGTAATACAGTAACAGATGTAATACTTTTTGTCTGCACCTGAACATAAAAACGAATTCAAAAGAGCTCACTACGTTGACCCACCAAAAATTGTTGCCTCCTCCGTTTTAAACAGTGGGTCAGGTGCTAGCATCAACTCAATTGTCATTTTTTTAAAGTAATGTTTCATGTTAGTCTCCTGTAATACAGTAACAGATGTAATACTTTTTGTCTGCACCTGAAGATAAAAACGAATTCAAAAGAGCTCACTACGTTGACCCATCAAAAAATGTTGCCTCCTCCGTTTTAAACAGTGGGTCAGGTGCTAGCATCAACTCAATTGTCATTTTTTTAAAGTAATGTTTCATGCCGATAGCTCTGCAAAAGAACATTGGACAACAAAAGAAGCATTTGAAGTAGCAGATAGGACTACATTTTTGTTTGATTTATTTTTTTTATTTTTTTACTTTCTACGTCAGTGGCATTTTAACATGGTACTTACTAAAAATAAGAAAAGTAGCCAAATGAATAAAAAAGGTGTTTGATCTTTAGTTGGTACTGATGGCTTGTAGATGAACAATTACTTGTTAGCTATACCTTCAAATAATTGTTTACTCGGTCATATTATTAGCGTTAGTAACTTGAATATTTTATTAAACGAATTACATTTAATTTAACCAGTTTGATTGGCTAATCTGGTTTCGTTTGGTTCACAAACAGACATTATTGTTTTAATTGGCTAGTTAGTGATATTGAATTAAACAAGTGTCGGTGTTGTGATTTAATATGATTGGACAATATAAACAGGAATTGAGTGATATTAATTTTAAAGCATATTTAACTCAACACAACAGGTGATGTCGTGTTCCATAGCCACATTACCTGTTCCTTGCCACATCAATTGTTCCTGGCCACACCACCTGTTCCTAGCCACATCATCTGTTCCTAGCCACATTACCTGTTGCTAACCACATCAATTGTTCCAAGCCACATCACCTGTTCTTAGCCACATCACCTGTTCCTAGCCACATCACCTGTTCCTAGCCACATCACCTGTTCCTTGCCACATCAATTGTTCCTGGCCACACCACCTGTTCCTAGCCACATCACCTGTTCCTAGCCACACCACCTGTTCCTGGCCACACCACTTGTTCCTAGCCACATCACCTGTTCCTAGCCACATCACCTGTTCCTTGCCACATCAGTTGTTCCTGGCCACACCACCTGTTCCTAGCCACGTCACCTGTTCCTAGCCACATCACCTGTTCTTAGCCACATCACCTGTTCTTAGCCACATCACCTGTTCCTAGCCACATCACCTGTTCCTAGCCACATAACCTGTTCTTAGCCACATCACCTGTTCCTAGCCACATCAATTGTTCCTCGCCACACCACCTGTTCTTAGCCACATCACCTGTTCCTAGGGTTTAAGTGAAAGTATTTAAATTTAACTCATGTTTTACTATTACCAACATAGTATCAGTAACGCCTCAATTATTCATTTTATTGGTGTCCAAACTGTTTAAAAATAACAATTTTCTTCAGAATGTTGTGTTTCACCTTAAAACTTTTAATGAAGTTTACTGTCACAAAAACATCCTGTCACAATGGAAGCACTGCCTTAACCCCAGTGAGTGTTGTCACTTACACTACACAAGCCATTGTTCATAATTCCTTTGTTACAAGTCCTCTAGAATAATTAAAAGTGGCAGAATAGTTTCTCTCTTAACCCACACTTCTTTTTACTATAAAAGCTAAACAGAAGCTTTTCGTGTCCTGATACATTATTAATTATGTATACGGTACGTTGATATTAATCACTATTAATTTACCATAAATACGATTATATTAATTTACCAAATTTTTGTTAAACTAAATGGGATTTTCTCATTTTAATATGTTCTTATGATCCATCAGGATCCTAAACGATAAGGTGGTTCCTTTCTATCGCTACTAACGGTTTCCTTTATTTGCACTCACTAACTAACTAAACGATACAATAAGATATACTTACAAATATTAATTTTCCCCAGTACCTGGTTTTAACATGATGTGAGACATAACACGTAATACGTTTAAAACATGATTTAAAAATATATTTTCTTGGAACACAGTTGAGTAATTTTACTATTTGTTGGCCTTTTCTTTTTATAGTAATACGAGATCAAACGTCAGTGTATCATGACTATATATGTTTTATTTATTAAAACAGCTGTTGCGCATTCTGACTGGTTTTTGCAATGTACTCAAATCAAATCAGTTTTTATTGCAGTAAGTACATAAATAAATGCATTGCTAAAGGCAAAAAAATATAAAATAACTATAATTTTGTAATTCATCACTCTACAAAATTCATTCATACATACAAATTTAGAAAACATCCACTCTTCCAATTAATCCCTTTTCCAGCACCGGTGTCAGTTTACCAACTTCCAGTTGTTTGCCAAAAACTCGTCCACAGCGTAAGATGCAGGGTAGGCTAAAAAGCCTTTTAGACGTGTTTTGAAGGCTTTCGGAGTTGTAATGATTTTCATAGAATTGGACCGTCTGTTGTAAATATGAACATCTGCTTCCGAGGGCAAGTGTTCAAACGTTACTGTTTTGTGTCTCCCAGTCCTGTAGTCCTAGCGTTACATTCGTGTATGTCTCGCCCCTGAGTCAAGGAGCATATAGAGATAAAAAAAGTTGCTGTTTCTAGAATGTAGAGGCAGAGTCACTCAGAGTTGCTATGTAAAGTTGTCACTCAGATTTGCTATGTTGCTAGTCAAACTGTCACTCAGAGATGCAGTGTACTTCTCATTGCTATGGTGTTAGTGTAGTTGTCACTCAGAGTTGCAGCATACTTATCATTGCTATGTTGCTAGTCAAGTTGTCACTCAGAGATGCAGCGTACTTATCATTGCTATGGTGTTAGTTAAGTTGTCACTCAGAGTAAATTACAAACAGCTGTCAGGGAGACTACTAGTTACACAAGTGTCAAATCAGAAGAGACACCTCCTTGTAAACATTGTCAGTTAAGAATTCATCGATTTAGTATTTTTAAAGAATCGTCTACTTGGTACATCTAAATTAGGTTATTGAAGAAAGAAGCTAGGTTAAGAATCTGTCTGTAATTTAATGTCTTTAGTTGAAGTTTATCCAATAAGAAGTCTGATGTTTGATACATTGTTATAGAAATGTACTCGTATGTGGTATGGGCGCCGATGAATGTACTAAGTCTAAAACCCTGTTATTTTCAGAAGAACTCACGGAGATTTAGTACGATGTGTCCAAAATATCTGTTCACGTTGGGCTAAACTCACAAAGATCAAGCTTGATATTGTCAAATACCTTATCACATTTGGAAAAACTCATTAATTTGAATCGTTTCATCACATTTGGATTGTATCACAAATATCTTATCACATTTGGATAAACTCACCAAGATCAAGCTTGATATTGTCAAATACCTTATCACATTTGGATAAACTCATTAATTTGAAGCGTTTTATCACATTTGGATTGTATCACAAATATCTTATCACATTTGGATAAACTCACCAAGATCAAGCTTAATATTGTCAAATACCTTATCACATTTGGATAAACTCATTAATTTGAAGCGTTTTATCACATTTGGATTGTATCACAAATATCTTATCACAATTGGATAAACTCACCAAGATCAAGTTTGATATTGTCAAATACCTTATCACATTTGGAAAAACTCATTAATTTGAATCGTTTCATCACATTTGGATTGTATCAAAAATATCTTATCACATTTGGATAAACTCACCAAGATCAAGTTTGATATTGCCAAATACCTTATCACATTTGGATAAACTCATTAATTTGAATCGTTTCATCACATTTGGATTGTATCACAAATATCTTATCACATTTGGATAAACTCACGAGGATCAAGCCTGATAAGTGTCAAATACCTTGGTGATGTTCGGGAAGATCCACTGAGGTTCATTATGATGGTGCCAAATACGTTGTCAATTTTGAATAAACTAAACAAAATAAAGTCTGTTTGGATTCAAATGTCTTACCACCTTACATCAACTAAGATACAGATTTTTGGGTATTCTACAAACACAAATTCGAATAAGGAATATTAGATATGTAGGATATGGGATATTTTAAGATATCAATTCTGATGGTAAAGTTTTGATTTGGCCTATTAATTATAACTTTTATTGCTTTACGGAGTTACATTTAATTCGACGAGTATGAAACAAAACGAACCCTATTTTTATTGAATTCTGGGTTTCGTTCATTTTTTGTACTAATTACATAGCCTCGAAGTCTACTGTACATTCTTTAAGAAACAATGATTGCTTTATAGTCTGTATACGGTAGGGTGGCGCACGGACCCGCCAGCTACCTGTGTCTGTCCTTTCCTCCCCCCGGCGCTCGCGGCTGTTTCCATAATGAGTCACCAACTAGCCCCTCTAATAGAATTATTAACTTTTTTTACTTTCTCATAATATCTCAATTTTAATAGAATATTTGTAAAGTACTAACAAAACTAAGAAAAGTGATCTAAAACACGATGTGCTTTGATTATAAATAACGAAATGGTCGAAAGTTATTTTTTAGCCGGAATACTGTATGATTTGTTAAATGTTTTATATTTCTCATAATTCCCTAATCTTGATACAATATTATTTTAAGAGTTCTTTGAAAAAAGGTAGAATAATTTAAAACTATGTTATCGCATACTATTTAATCAGCCAAAATATCATTAAATAGGCAACACTACATACTTTACAGTTTATTTGATTAATAAATCAACATTATTTTATATTACTCCCAGTAATCTTCTTCAAGCCAAAGTATTTAGTGTCCAGAAGTTGAGTATTTTCCATTTATCTTCCATGTTGTTTCCGTGTGACACTGAAATAAAACAAAATCGCGCTAAAACCAATATACAATATTTTAAGATTGCAGTTAATTTTTTACCATTCGTTATATTTTATTACTAGTTCTAATGAC